>PVKB01001841.1:0-40610 GCA_004027205.1 Ctenodactylus gundi | reverse complement strand
ACAATTTGTGTATCCACTGGTCTGTTGAAATGCAGAGACAAACCCAAATATCCTTAATTACTTAATCTTCGACAAAGGGGCCAAATGAAGGCAATGGAAAAAGGACAGCCTGTTCAACAAATGGTGCTGGGAAAACTGGACATCCACATACAGAAGGATGAATCTAGTCACACACCTATCACCATGCACCAAAATCAAATCAACGTGGATCAAAGATGTATACTTCTTTTTTGGTTTCTATTGAATAACTCTTGTAGCTCACATTCACTGTCAGTTCGCTATATCCCCTTTCTTTTGATATCATCTTTCTTCAAAGTTTTTCATAATGAATCTTGCCACGTGCGCACACAGACTAATGAGAGTCAAAATAAGGGAAAACTAAAATTCAATTCTAAGACAGGGATAATTTTAGTAGTAAAAGGGATTTAAATTAAAATAAGTAACTTAAAGTTTGTTTTTCGATAAGCCTCTTGAGGAAGATGTTATGCAGTTTTTATATTGTATTTGGAAAATAGCAAGTTTGCCCACAGAATTTTCAAAGTAAAAAAACAAAAATTTAATACTTAATACTTGAGGAGCTGGGTCTAGAAGGCAAGGAGTGGAGCAGTTCCAATATTAGTTGTCATTTAATAGCATCAAATTGTCCTCCATGAGACTTTCCGTTAGCCTAATTCAGAGCTGAGTTTCCACCTGAAATTAAATATATATTCTGTGATTTAAATAAGGTAAATAGTAAGATTTTTCATAAGGTGCTACTTAATGACAAAATGCTGGTGACTGAGGATGTAACTCAGTGCCAGAATACTTGTCTAGCATGTGTGAGGCCTTGGGTTCAAGCCTCAGTACTATAGAATAAAGAAGAAAAACAAGGAAATGTAGCTGTAGCTGCTTGTTTTTGTTGGTGCACCAAGCAGAGAGCAGCTACATAAATGCAGCATAGGACTTGATAGGGATTTGCCCGAGACAACCTCAGCCTCAGGGAGCTTGACTTGTCCCTTTCCCTGAGGCAGGGCTGACAGCTGAGTTAGAGGAATTGGACAGATTTAGGAGCCAGTGAACTACATTTATAAATGGAGTGAATTGTAAATGAGATCTTTGCCTGTTTAGTTGAGTAAATGGTTTTGATATCTTTTCTTGAACAGGTCAATAGAGAGTGAAATAAAGACAATAACTCTTTTCCATAAGCAAGGGAGACTTCAGACAGCCACAAAACATTATTTACCCAGTTTAACAGGTGATACACAGGCTATAGCCCATTTGTACATGGCCTAAATGTGGCATTTACTGCCCTTTCATACCACATTTTCATTTCAGAATCATGACCACATTATATTGAGATAGGCTAGGAAGAAAAATATTGTATGAATTCACTTATAAGAGGCATTCACATTCACAGAAAATAGAATAGCAAAGATTCATTCAAGTTACAACGCTAGCTAGACTTTTCCTACACTTCTAGCCTAAATGATATTCCATCATATGCACACGTCACACATGGTCTGTTCATTCATTGTCCAATGGCCAGCTGGGTTGGTGCCCAGCTATTGGCTGTTGTGACTCAAACTGGTATGAACATTGGTACATGAATAGCTATTTAAATTTCTGCTTGCACCTTTGAGTATGCATACTAAGAAGTGGTATTGTGGTCAGTCTGCATATAAAATTGTATAAAGCTAATATACTTTAGTTTTTCATGCTGGCTGTATCAATGTAAGTTTTTTTCGAGCATATACTTTTCACAGCACGCCAAAACAATGTTTTTAATTGCCACTGAACCCTTGCAAACTCTCAGCAGCTTCACAAAACTGTTCCAGGTGCTCCACATACAGACCAACAATATACGTATTGTGATATATATATATATATATATATATATATATATATATATATAGTCATCAGAATGTGTACAAACTGACATCTCACTCTGTTTTTGATTTGCATTTTCCTAGTGATGTGTGCATTGTTAAGTACCTTTTCATATGCTTATTGGATATCCATATATCTTCTTTGGGCAAGCGTCTATTCAATTCTTTTGACCAGCTTTTAATTGGGTTGTTTGCTTTTTACTGTTAAATTACAGAAATTCTTTATGTATTTAGCTATCAATCCCTCTCATCTGTATGGTCTGAAAATGTTCTCTCTCATTTCAAAGACTTCACATTTTCATCGTTGCATGGATCAGCGTGGAGGACGTGCTCCCCATGATTCTGTGTACTACAAAACCTGGCTGTTTCATAGCTACTTTCCAAAATTATAAGAAAATGCTTGGGATAATTAGTTTGTGGAGAGAATATTTTGGCTCACGGTTTTAGCTGTTCCAGTACATGATCATACAGACCTGTTGCTTGCACCTCTTGGGGAGAGGTGCTGGGTGGAAATAATACAAGGCACATTGCAGAGCAAATTGCTTATTTCATGGCCAGTAAGAAAAAGACCACAAGGAATGGATTGGTGTCTCACAATTCTGTATGACCCAGTGATTTGCCAAGAGGCATCACTACTTTCCCAATGTCCCACAGTGGAGACCAAGCCTGTAATACGTGGACATTCAAAATCCAAACTACAGCACGTGCCTGTCATTCTAATGGTCGCTACCATTGTAAATTATTTATATACATATGTACATATGTATTTGGGGGGGTTGTATGTATTTTTTATTCAAAGACCGTGCTTTATTGCTAAACCAAGAGTTTAGTCTTTTTTTCTGAAAATCTGAATGTAAGTGAAAAATAAATTATTTGCTAGTGATAACAGGAAACAGAATTGTAAAATGCACTGGTCCTTCCTTGGCATGGAACACTGGCTTAAAATCTCTAAGATGTAATAAACTCAAGTTAATAAATTACTTTATTCTTTCACAAAGCTATTAAACTTGAGCTGTACAACTGGTAAAGAAAATATTAAAAATTCAGTTATATCTTCAATATTTTATGTCTTTATGAAAGAGGAATATTCACCCATAACCATGAATTAGTTACTTTTAAAATATTCGGGTGTCTGGAATGCTCCAGAAATTACATTAGGTTTCTGGCAGTGAAAAAGCTACGTCACTTTCTAATGGAGTTATCCAAGGAGAATGAATGAGCGCAGGAGACGAATGCAAAACCAACAGCTGTGCTGATGGGGAGCCGCTTTCCGGAGCTAAAAATCAAAGAGAAGATTTAAATGTTTGCCTCTGTTTCCAAAAGAAAAAGTGAATATTATTTTGAATATTAAAGAAAGCAAGGACCAAAACTTTCAAAAAGCCTATTTAAATGATATAGTGACTTTGTAATTCCTATAAAGTTTTATATGGGCTTTAGGGTTTGGTAATCATAGCTTTTAAGTATATGACTCAGAATTTCAGAGTATATTCTTTAATTGCATTTACATTAATTTTTAATATTGTCTAAAAATCATATTCATGATTATAGCAACCTCAACACTCTACTTTTCTCTAAAATCTCTTTTACATTGTGTTATGCTAAAAAGTGTTTCTTTTAAATGACTTCAGAAAGCAGTGTGCTTGTAAACAAAATTAATTACACTTGTACATCCACGAAGTGTGATTAAAAGTCATAAACCCAGGATTAGTAAGTAATTTGAGCAGGAGATAAGAAAAATCAAATACTGAATAACCTTTAAAGGAAGGATAGCGTTTGTTCTATGAAAGCACTACTGTAAGAACATTCGGTAAGGAAATGTTTCCTCTGAACACTAAGTTAAAAACAATGGACCCCCTTTTTTCCTTTTTAGGTGGGATTTGCACTCTTCTCATCTTGACTCGCTTAAGCACGAATCGCTACTAACAGGAGAAATCAGTCAGCTTCATCTTCCTCAATGTCTAAAGGCCAGACTTCTAGTTAATGTGAGAAACAGCAGGAGATAATAACAGGCCATAAAACTGCTCTGCAGCACTTGGGACTGCGCACGGGACCAGAGCCAGCACGGACGGGACAGTGTGCAGGATCCTGTCACTCTGCGTGGTGCGGGAAGGTCCTGAGAGACCCACTGACATGTTGCTGGGTGACTGCTTCTGCCTTTCCTCTTCCCCTCCCCCACAGCTGTATCCACTCATTCTCTCCTGCATTTCTCTCCTCTTCTCCCTATCTCTTTTCTGTTCTTTCTTTTAAAAATTTCTCTTCTTTTCCTTTCTCCTATAAAAAATTATCTATACCTCTTCATTCTTGAAAAGGTAAACTAGTATACCTGTTATAAAAATCGGTATGAAAATTTCTCAGAAAACAGAAGTATAACAACATTCCATCTAGCCATCTGTAGTCACTGAAGAGTTAAAGACCGCATGCTATACTGGTACATTCATACCCATGTATATAGCCTTACAACTGACAACAGGTGAGCTCTAGAAATTGCCCAGATGAGTAGATAAAGGCAATATGGCATACATGCACAACAAAATAATATTCAGCCACAAAAATGAAATCATGCCATTTGCAGAAAAATCGACACAGAGGAAGACTGTGTTGAAAAAAATCCCAGAAAGTTAAATATTGCAAATATTCCTCTTATGGGAGAAATTTGAAATATCAATATATAAGTGAATAGAATACAATAAAGATGCCAGGAAACTAGAGGGTTAATTTTGGAAATGGGAAAGATTTAGGGTAGGGAGATTAAGAATTGTTGGGGCCCTCGGGGCCCGAGAGCCTCAGCATTGCAGACCTTGGCCAAGTTCCTTTCCACGAAGAAGCATTTACTGTCCGGAATTTAAGTCAGGTGTTGTTCTGCTTGAAATTTGGATCAGGTGTTGAACCACAGGGCTGTTCTAGTCAGGAAGTCCCAAGGTGGGGTGATGGGTCTGGAGAGTTTGTTAGCCTATTAGATTGTTTGTATGCTAATGTTAGCCTATTAGATTGCTTGTACGCTAATGTGTAGCCTATTAGATTGCTTGTATGTTAATGTGGGTATGGAAGGGTATTTAAGCTTGGGCTTTGCGGAATAAAGAGAGAGAGTGAATGAGTTAGTCAACCTTCCAGGATCGTGAGAGTCCGTGTGGTGTCTTTGCCCGTCGAAGACGCCACAAGAATGACCAAGGTACTGGATGTAACAGTCTTCCAAAATGAACCTCAAAATGTCCCATAGTATCATTAACATGCCTTAAAAGCAGAATAATAATAACTAGTTCCAGTTTTGTCTGCTTTTCCTGTCCAGTCATAAGATTCTGGGGAAACATAACAAACTCTGAACTCTGAAAGCACTAGACTATAATTTTCTTGAAGTCCCATTCCCGTAGAAGCCATCATTCCATTCCTAGTCTGTATTATATAGTACCTGTGATGACAGGTGGCTCCCTCCCAGGTGTCCCTTCATGGCTCCAGAGCACTAGTGAACAGACCAAGAGGGTAGCACGAACATGCTGGTATTACTATTTAAGAATATTTTTCTAGCTTTTATAGCAAAAGTGTTTGCATAATTTCAAAATTCAGTAACAAAATAAGAAAAGCTTTACTTCTAGATTTTTTATAAAAGCCCACATTAAAAGGCAAGGGTACATCAGGTACAGCTATCTAGGGAGCAAAGTACAGAAGAGACAGGGGGCCTGAAACAAGAAGCTGCAGCTGCCCTGCAGGGCAAGGCTACAGTAGTTTCTAGAAGCCAGCTTCCTGCCCACGGTCTTCGGATTAGATTTAAGGCCTTGTAACGTGTCTCCAGTGATTTGTGCTTCGGTATACTCATCTTCAGCATTGGAATACTGACAGTACCATCTTCATAGAACTAATGAGGACTAAAGAAATGCAGGCAGGAAAGGACCCAGTGTTTAACAAGTTCTTTATTAACTTCTGCCATGCTTTTCTCTAAGATTCAAAAGTAGTTTGAAAGATTGCAGTAATAAACCACAGGAAAAGGCCTGAGACATTATAGGCTTTCAAGAGACTCTCATAGGCTTCTCATCAGAGGTTTTCTTGAGCTATTGAATCCATTTTCTGTTGCTGAGCATGCTCAGAAAGTAAAGTTTCAGTCAACAACTAAGCTAATTGAAAAGCTTTTGTACAAAAACCTTAATGAGATCAAATTATTATGTAATAAACTGGTCACATTTAAATTGTACAGTGTTTTTTCATGTTTATATATGAGTATGTATAGATGTCATGAAATTATTGGCATAATCAAAATAATGAACAGATCCATCATGCTTGATGGCTTCTTTTTGCCTTTTTTAGTTCCACCTCCATCATCTCTGGGAAATTGATTGTTATGGCTTGGATCTGGAACATCTTCCAAGTCTCATGTGTTTGTATGTAGTGGCATACCAACGAAACTGTGCGCTGTGGGTTGGTGGGGCCAGGTGGGAAGGGGCAGGTGCTCTTGGGGCTTGACCTGGAGAGTTTGTGTCCTTGTTGAGACTGGGAAAGTCCCAAGGTAGAGCTTCCAGGTGTGCGTGATTGACTTGTGGGCCAGGAAATGAGATAAGATTGCTGATTCTGGGTATAGTTGGCTCATCAGGCAGCTTGAACAAAATAAAAGAAGGAAGAAGAAACTTTGTTACAGCTTTTTTTCCTGGGAAAGCTCTGGCTTTCTGATTAGTTTCCGGACATTGGCTCTTTTCTTTCTTTATTTTCTGTCTGCCATGCTGTGAAGAGCCTTTCTCCAGCTATTCCTTCACCACGTGTCTCTACCTTTGCTGGCCAACCTTGGGACCTTCTGAAACTGTAAGCTAAAATGAATCTTTCCTCCCTTTAGTTGTGGATATTTTATGCATTAACAATTCATTCCTTTGTATTACTGAATAATTTTTTATTGTGTGAATATATCACAATTTATTTATCTGTGGTTTTTCTGTTTCTAGACCTGAATATCATAGCCTGGATAATTTATAAAAATAGAAATTTATTTGGCTTACAATTTTAAAAATGAGGAGGTCCGGGAGTGTGACTTTGGCATCTGCTCAGTCCCTGGCTAGAGCCATTCTGCAGAATCATGACAGTGTTACATGGTGAGACGGAACAGGCTGGAAACCTCTGGTCTCTTTTCCTCTCCTTATGAAGCCACTCATGCCATCACAAGTGTTCTATGCTCAGGGCCTGTAATTGTTGAGGGGATTATGCCAACTTGAGGGAATTAGGAGTCACAACTCCATTAGAATTAGGTTTTGGGAACCATGCCTAGATTGGGAATTAAGAATCAGCCTAGATTACCGTGTCAGTGATTTGTGGGCCAGCCAATGAGAGAAGAGCACCTACTCGGATGTGGGAGGTCCAACTGGAACTCCAAGGGTGTAAAAGGGAGGAAGAGGGAAGATTGTCCCAGCTTTTTCCTCTGGGAAAGCTCTCGCCTTCGCAATTGTCTACAGACAACGACTTGCTACACATCACAGATCGTCAGCACAGATTCACTCCAGTCTCGACCTGTGCCTGCTTGCCCATTGCTCTCTTCAGTCCCCAATCCTCAGGCTTTGGTCTTCACCTGAGATCTGCAGCAGAATCTCACCTCACTCACTGTCCCGCAGTCCTAGATGGAAGATCTACTTCAAGGCTGAGCAGCCATCTTGGACCATCTCTATTCTTGTATTTGTAAGCCTTCCTAATAGATCAATGTTGTGATAAAATCTGTAAATTCTGCCTTTTGAAGAACCCAAGCTAATAAAAGGCCTCATCTAATCTTAACAACCTTACAAGAACTTTTCCTGTAAATGCCATTAATAAGAATTTTGGGGTTAGGTCTTCAAATCAAAATTTTGGGAGACCCATTCAAACAATAGTATCCGGTAATGTGTTAATGGATATTTGGATTGCTTTTAGCCTTTGCTCATTTTATATAAATCTGCTATAAAAATTCTTGCACAAACGTGTCATTGTGTGTGTGAGAGAGAACTACATTGATATTGAATTCATTTTACTCTAATTTCATTTGCGATTTCTACATCTATATTTATAAGGTAAATTAGCATTTAGTTTCCCTATAATTCATTTGCTGGATTTCAATGTAAATATAAGAGCAATCACATAGAATGAGTAATTAAGCACTTATTTCTAGGATAATATGGCTAGGATAATTTGCATAAAACTGATGTCAATTCTTTTTCTTAAATATTTGGCAGAATTCACTAGCCAAACTACCTAGGATATAAGTTTTATTTGTGGGAAGATAATTATTTTTAATTCAATTTTGTAAATGTATAAGACTATTCGAATTACCTATTTGTTTGAAAGTTAGGTGAATTTGTATTGTAAGGAATTCATGTTTTATTTCATTCAAAATTCACTAAATTATTGCCCTGAAAATTTTCATGATTCTAATTTTAATATTTGTAGGATGTTATGATATCACCTCTCTCACTGCAAATATTGGAATTTTTTCCTTTCTCTTTTCTGATTTTCTGGCCAAATTTTATTAATTTTATTGATATCAAAGAGCACTTATTAGTTTCTGTAATTTTATCTTGTTTTCAATTTTTCATTTCATTCATGTTCTTCACGTTAGTCATCATTTCCTTTCTGGCTACCTTTCAGTCCCCTTTGCTCTTCTTTGGATAATGGCAAAAATGCTGCTCACTGATTTAAAGTCTTCTCTTTCTCTAACACAGACTTTACAAATTTCTCACTACTGTTTAGCACAATGCGCAGATTTATGTATCATATTTACATTTTAGAGATATCAATATATATTTTATTTTCCCTTTGGATTTCTTCTGTGATCCCTGGGCTCTTTGAAAGTATGTTATTTAGTTTCTAACTACTTGGGAATTTTTTCAGAGAGCTTTCTGCCATTGATTTTTAACTTAAGTTCACAGGAGACAGAGTACACACTTTAACTTGAATCCTTTTATCGACTCTTGTTTTATGGCACAGTATTCTAACTTGCAAAATGTAAAGTATGTAACAGAAGTTATATTCTGCTGTACCGGAGTGAAATATTCTATAATTATTAATTTGTTTCAAAGCATAAAGAGTATTGGTCAAGTCTTCTATTTCACCCAAATTTTGGGTTTTCTTTTTCTATCAGTTATTGAGGAGAGATTGCTGAAATCTCAGACTATACTTGAACATTTTTCTAGTTCTCATGAAAGGTCTACCGATTTTGGTTTCATTATACAATAATTCTAGCATTCGTTGTGTAAGTATTTAACATTCTTATACCTTCTTGATGAGTTCCTTTTGAATCGTATGTAAGATCCCCTTTTACTCCCATCAGTTTCATTTCAAAGACTACTTTGTCTACCATCATTATAGTTACTCCAACTTTTCCTTAATAATGTTAGCTAGTACATCTTGCTTCTCTGTTTTACATTTTTATGTTTATATTTAAAATTTGCTTCTTATAAGTAGCAAAAGAATTTAGAATTCATTCTTACAATTTTATTTTCATTCACAAACTGTGTCCTACAATTTTGATGTTAAGATCATATTCTTTCCTCATAATTACCAGCATGGTTAAGTTAAAATGATCTTCTTGCTGCTAGTTTTTAATTCAACTCAGTTCTTGCTTGCTTCTCCATTTACGTGTGTGTGTGTGTTTGTGTGTGTGTGTGTGTGTGTGTGTGTGTGTGCGTGTGTGTGTGTGGTGGGGAAGCATCTCCTTTCAGATTAACTATCTTTTCTTGTTCTAATGCCTCTCCTTTGTGGGTTTATTGGTGACAACTTTTCACATTTATTCTGATTGCGTTGGACTTAGTAGTTGCACTGGAATTTCTAATGTATGATCTGAGTTGACAATGTTGCTCTGCCAAGGGCAGGTGATTTTCTCTAGGCTTCATGGCCTACGCACTGGCCTCTGTTACATATTCCTATCTTGTAGGACTTACAAAGGCAGAGTCTGTAGGCTACACTGATGCATACGCTGTGCTTGGCACACCGTGATTTACATTCCATCGAAGTCTACCTTCAAATAATGTAAGACAAGTGTCCTAGAAATGCATACTTTCATTTTTTCCTGTCTGATATTTGTATTATTTTTGTCATATGACTTATTTTCAAGAAACTAATAACCCCACCATGCATTATTACTTTTAAATATCTTTGAAGTGAAAGTGTAGGTAAAAAATGACCCAATACAATTTCTTTTCCCTGTATCCATTTTTTGGAGTGATCCTGATTTTCATTTAGTGTTACTTTCTTTCTGCCTAAAAGATTCCTTTAATATTTCTGATTTTGAAGGGCTGTTGGTGGTAAATGCTTCCCTGTAATACAAATTTCCTGATGATAAATTGTTGTTGATTTTTTATACGTGAGAAGTCTCTATTTGCCACTGATTTTTAAACATAATTTTGCTGATTACAGAAATAACATTGACAGCATTTCATTTTTATAGGTCCTGTGAGTGCTTGAAAACAAGGTATGGTCTGCTGTTTTTGGATAGAGTGTTCTGTAAATGTTCAGTTGGTTGATAATATCATATATTCTACATTCCTAATGATTTTATGTATGGGTGTTCTTTTCATGATTGAGAGAAGAATATTGTGGATATTAACTAGAACTGTTAATTTATCTTGCGTTTCAGTTTGTGCTTCACTACCTTGTTACTGTGTTGCTTGCATACATGCCAGTTAGGATTGCAGTAACTTTTGGTGGTTGGACCATTTTATCATTGTGTAATGCCCCTGTCTATCCCTGTAATTTTCTTTGCTCTTGAGTGCACTTTATGTAATATAAGCAGAGCTATTCCTACTTTCTCTTTTTAAGTTCATGCTGGTATGATATAATATTTATTCCCATTCCTTTACTTTCAGTTTCCATGTATCATTATATTTGAAGTGTTTTCCTATACAGAGCACCCAGTTGGCTTATATTCATCTGTTCTGCCAATACTGGCTTTTTAATTGTGGATTTCAATCATCTTTGTTTCATAAAATTACTGACAAGGTTGAAATCACTCTTCTTATTTTTTGTTTTCTGTCATTTTCCGTGCTTATCTTTTCTCTGAGTTACATAAACTTGGTTTAGAATGACCCCTCAACCTGGGCGAGTGAAATCCCATTTCAGACCCTTGATACATTGTCACTATAATAAAATCCTTATCTTCTGTCTCGATCAATTGTCTCCTGGTCTTAAATGCACCTGGACAGCTCAGCTCTGCCACCCTGACCACTCTACATTGTTACATGGTGGTGCCTCTGTAACCAAATTGTTTATAATGGTCTTAGCAATTACCTACCCTAGTGGTTCTAAATCTTTTGTCATCCACAGTTTTGACTCTTCTGTAGAATGTTTACAATCAGATTCATGGAAGACACTTCGACGGCAGTGGCAGTGTAGCCGCAGTGGACTCCAGGTAAACCAAGCCTAAGGGTTACTTCCTTTTAAAACTGTGGGTGGCTTCAATGTGGCTACAGAGGCTAAAACACCAACTTTAAATCATCAAAATGTCCCCCCATTGTGACAAAACCAACCACCAGGACAGCATCCGAGCAACAAGGGAAGAAAAAAGTTCTCATCAATATTAGGGAATACAAGGAAAGACTTAAGAATTGTCAAAGCCAAAATGGAATTATTTGTGTTAGTCTTACCAAAAGACAAATAGAGCCAAGAGGTTATAAAGAATGGCTCTTATGTATAAGTGCCTAATAATAACTGTCAGAAAGAACTCAGCAAAAACTTAAGTTTGGTCTCAGTCAATGTAAATATCGTCTAGCAGGCCTGCCATTAAAAATTCACATCTTGAAACTTCCACAAGATAAAGGACTGGCCACAGCTGGACCCTTGGTTTCCATTATATTACTTCTGTCTACTCAGTTCTCCTATCAGATTTGTGTCTTTCAGGTTCCAAATATTCATTTTCATATCATGGCCAGACAAGAATTCCAGTACCTTTCTAAAAAACTCTTTGGAAACCAAAATACCCATCAACAGGCCAATGGTTATATAATCTGTGGTATTTATACACAATGGAATACTATTCACTATAAAGACAGGTATGTTTTTTTAGTTATATGGAGGCAACTTGAGACCATCATGCTTAGTGAAGTGAGTGAGTGAGAAGCAGAAAATAAAATATTGAATGGTTTCTCTGATATGAGAAATCCAAATCACAAGTATTTCATAGAACTTAATGCGGGAGTTATGGAAACTAGAAGGATGAGGGAGGAAGTGGGAAGGTAGAAAAGGGAAAGGGGAAGGATTTGCAAATTTTCCAGGATATGTATGTTCACAAATACTCAAGATCAATGTAAACTTTATGTTTTGTACTTATACATATCAATAAAATGGGGGGAATTCTTTGGTGTTTCACTTCCTTTACAACTAGTAGGTGAAAACATCCAACTGGCTCTCCTCAATCTCTGTAAATTGGTGATTCTCCTCATTTGTGTTCTAATGGTGACTCTTTGTCTCTTACAGATCCTTAATCAGTTTGTTCAAAACTTATCTGAGCATCAGCCTCCTCTCTTGTCACCCCAATGGTGCTGGTCTAGCATCCACACCCCTACTGTTGTCACAATCACAATCATAACTCCTGAAGTCCTCTTTAGGACTATGTTCCATTGCAGCAGGAAGTAGCAACTTAAGAAGATGACACAAAGCCATCATCTCTGAAAATAAGGACTTGAGAATGGGGTTCGTGCTCTGAACTCTACCATTCTCGTGCACAGAGCTATGGCACTCTGTGCATGACCTTGGCTTAGAGACAGCTGTTTCCTCATTCCTTCCTGGCCATGGCAACCCTTTTAGCCTTAACAACCTGCCACCTAAGTAACCTGACTTTTCTGGCCCCAACGTAACAACTTTGATGGCCTTGGTATTTGGCCATCTAATGCTGACAGCACTGACTTCCAGGGTGTACAAATCTCCCACAAACCTACAGCTCATCTGCCTGCTCTTCCAACCTGTTCAGCTACCCTCCTCTGTCCCCTTCTGGCCAATCCCCAACCCACATTCCAGCTAAACAGCCCAGTTCCTGCCCCTCATACTGATTAATCCACCTACACTAAAAAGCTCTGTTTATTCCTTAAGCAGGGTCATATGCCTAACCGGCTACCTAAGTGTAGGGTCATGGCTTCTCACACCTAGACTTTTTACTCAGGGGCAGGATCATGGGGCAGTAAGCTTGCACTCAGATTACTCGTGCTGGTTGTCATTTTGGTTTTGCCTGGGTAACATCTTTGATCCAACTCATCTTGGTAGGAAGTAGCAGTCCAAGAGAAATGTTGAAAAATATATATGACTAATTTTGAAGATGACTTAGGCGCCAAATAGCACAAGCATCAAATACGTGGTCCAGAAATGTTCCAGAAAATAACGTGTGAAATGTCTTGGACTCCTGAACATGCTGAGGGACAGGTGAGAATAACTTTTAACTTTTGAGGTTACATAAATAAGAAGTGGTAATGATTTAAGTCGTTAGCACTATTTATTCTTTCATGTAGGGCCCATTAATCTTTATCAATTTTATATGCCATTCTAAATATTTGGCAACAAAAGGAAACTTAGAGAATGTCTAGCACATCAGCTTTACTTCTTGCAAAGATTTTTTACCATCTATTGAGTAAAATCATGGGTCTTTCTGAGGTTAAACATCTACTTAGCAACAAACAAGATCTAGCCTTTGTTTTCCTGTGTTCTACTCTCACCGAGTTTCTAGTATCACATCAGTGGAAATTCTAAATCCATTTGACTTCCAGTCCAATATACATTTTATACAAACTCATCATGATATAAGTTCTAGTTTATCTAGTACTTACTGGGTTCCAGGGGCTGTATGTGTGTTGCCTTGAAGAGCGCACCAAGGATGAACGGAGTGATGCTGTCACTATTGAACATATATTTATATTCAAAGCCTGAATAACATGTCACTATTATCCTTGTCGCTTTCTTAGTTGCATTTTTAAAATTTTATCTACTGAACTAAATTATATACCACCTGAGAAAACACAATTTCATTTTTCATATTACATAGCATGTAGATATATTGTTAACTCCATAGTAACAAAAATAACTATTAGAAATTACTTAATTTCTATTCTTGAAGATGGTAACCTTATATTACAGATCAATGAGTTTGGTCAAGGTTACATAGCTTATTACCAGTAGGATTGACTTTAAGGCCCACAAGTACCTGGTATTCATACTTATTAAAACAGATTTTAAACCTTTTCTTTATATTCATTACAAAAGAAACTAAATGCATCTAGCAGTACTGTCTGACAGCAAGATGGATGAAAATTAGCTAAGAATGTAACAAAAAGGAGAGTAACTGTTAAAGAAAATGGTTCTCCTTGCAGAGACATGGAGATACACATCTGCAAATCACTCAACAACCATAAACTATTAAACAGAGCAATCCCAACTCTTGCTAAGAATAAACTGTTTTATGGTTTAATTTATGAGTCCTGTTACTTCTCCTAATGAAATTGTCAGAAAGGCCAATAACAGAGTTACTTTGTAAGAGTTATTTCATTAAAGATCTGTTAAAAAATGGGACAGCAAGTGAAAACATTTAAAATGAATTCCTGTGAAATAACAGATTTTAATTTGGTACAGTATTATGTACTTCTATAAATTATATACCATGTAGTCTAATTGTATATTTATATAATAGAACTGATTTTATTTTTAATAAGCTTTCAAGTATAGCAATAAAAGGTTAAGAACTAGCTATCAGGGTGAGAGGCTGATCTGCAGTACTTAGCAGTTTGTTGTGGTAGAAATAACACCACCATTGTCCATTTCAAGCTATTGACCTGCACAAACTGGATCAGAGAGTTCAAGAAAATGTAATGATTGTCTTTCACATGCCTGTGTGTGAGTTACCTGTCACACATCACTGTTTCTAACACAAAGGCTAGAGGACCTCTACAACTCATTCTCTAACCACTTTTATTTTTAAGACAAACCTTCTAACCACTTTTTTTCTCTTAAAAAAAATTCGAGTGCTAGAGGGGTATGGTTGTACATGCCTGTAATCCCAGCACTCGGGAGGCTGAGGCAGGAGGATTACCATGTGTCAAGTCTAGCCTGGGCTATATAGGAAGTTCAAGACCAGCCTGCACTACAGAGCAAAATTCTGTCTCAATAAAGGGAAAAAAATTAGATTGCTTTCTTATATTTTATTTTTTTCTTGCATCAGCAACACGAAGGAGTAGAGGATAAGGTTCCAGCTGTAAAGAAATTACTAGTTATCTGGAAAGCAGGACTCAGTAAATATAAAAGTGACTCCAAGACAGCATCTACTGGGCTATTTATTGGCATTCAAGATAAATACTAAGGTATTCTGTGCCACCAACAATTTGTAAATAAAATGTGTTTTCATTCTCTCAGGCTTCAATATAATATCACCATTCTTTGATATTCCAAGACTTTCACCATTTTTGTCAAAAGCAAATCTAAACATGGAGTTTGAACAACGCATGGTTCTATTCATCTTAGCTGGCACAACCTCAAGTTCCTGGACTAATGACATAACTTTAAGATATTTATTTACATATCCATTTATTTAGAAATCACTTTTGTGAGCTTCCACATCACAGCCATACTAATGAATGTTGAATCTACGAAAAGAAACCAAGATTGCGTAACATTAGTTTTCTATTGCTACTGAACAAATTTCCACAATTTTAGGAGCTCAAAGCAACAGAAAAGTATCCTCTTATAGTTCAGGAAGTCATAGCCTGAAGTGGGTCTCACTGGGTTAAAAGTCAAGTCACCATAGAGTTCCATCCCACTTTGAAGTTTGAGAAGAGAAGCCCTTTCCTCAGCCTCTCCAGCTTCTAGAGTTCTCCCTCACTCTTGGCTCTAGGCTCCCTCAAAACCGCATTTAAAGCCAGAAAGCACAGGTCAGGTCCTTCTCACACCCCACTACTCTGACACTGATGTATCTCCCTTTTCTTGTGGTTACGTTGGCCTTATTTCAGGTTCCAAG
Source organism: Ctenodactylus gundi (assembly GCA_004027205.1). NCBI lineage: Eukaryota > Metazoa > Chordata > Mammalia > Rodentia > Ctenodactylidae > Ctenodactylus > Ctenodactylus gundi. Next base: position 24,821 of record PVKB01001841.1, on the reverse strand, counting down.
GTCCTGAATAATCTTTCAAGTTTAAGGTCAGGTGATTAGCAACTTTAACTTAATCTGCAACCCTAATTTCACCACGCCATGTAACCTACCACATTTGTGGGTTCTGGGGATTATTGACTAGACATTTTTGGGTGATTTAAAGTCCTTATAACTCCACAAATCATTGTATTGAAGGGAGTCTGCAAGTCTGTGAAGCAGACCCTTGAACATTCACCCGCCCAATCCCTGAATGATGGTGACCCTTTGGCTTCTCCTTCGCTCATCTGGCTTATGTGCTCACCCCCTTTCCTGGTTTCATGTGTCATCTCTCCACAGAAAAAATCTAACTATTCATGGATTTTTCATCCTTGGCATGAGTTCATAGTTCTACTTGTCTTTTTAAGTATTATGCTCATTATGAATGTGATTGGGGTCTGTCTCTCCTAAATCTACTTTTCCTGTGTTTTCTAGTTTAGTCTATACCACCGCTAGGCATCCTGTCCAAACCTCAGAGCTGCCTTAACTCCTCCTTTCTTATTTGTCCACCCAAAACATGTCACCAAACATGGCCTCTTTCACATGGACTATTTATTCCATCGCTTTGTTTTCCATTGCCGTCTCAGTGACTGTGCTGTTTGTGCTTCTCTCCCTTTGCTCAGGCGAACTGCCTATCAGGAATGCCCTGCCTTCTCTGTCTGCCTGGCTGACTCTGACTCATGCTCCAGGCTGGTGAGATTTCCAGCAAAGGGCTCCCAAGGATCCACATTGATGAAACCATTGTGCATGTCTCCTTGAGGCAATGACATTGTCCTCGAGGACAACGTCCATTGTGGATGATTCCACTATTATAGGCCGTGAGAAGTTTCTTGTAAACAGCAACATTCTTATTCCCACATTCCTTGTAATCTAGACAGGTCAAGGGCATAACAAGCTCTCAACAAACATCAGTTCTAAAACTGTTGAATAGATTGATACCCAGGGGACTAAGGAGCCCTAGAGTTTTTTTTTCTATTCAGATGTCACAAGAGTTTAGCACTTAAGAATGTAAACAGCATTTGAGTTTATTGGAAGTAGTTGAAAAATGCAAGGTGCTATGGATAATGAGGGCTGATTAGTTTTGTAAGAGACAGTAGATTTGTTAGCAATGATCTAATCATGCACATCATACTCATGTCACTCATAGTTGGTTTTAAAGTCATCAGTTCGGTGACCTTGATCTTTATTTTCTGTGTGGACAGCAACCCTTTGTCGATGGAAACTGCAATTCTTATCTCAAGGAAAATAGCAGGTACTTTATACTGAAGACAAATATGTGTGACCTGGCCCAGGGACGTGAATTCAGGCTTCCCCAAATAGCGTGTTTCAATGAGTTAGTAGTTACGTAGCCTGTCTGTAATTACAGAACAGGAGGAAGTCATAAATCAAAGCACTTTTATAAAAACATCGGTGGAAGCATCTGGCAGGTGGGTCAGCCTGAGATGGGGTTACCTCTGTTGTTGGCCAGAGATCCTTTCTGAAGACATTCTTTCAGGTTGGCTGGAAACTAGTGGGTCTGCTCTGCATATTTCAAAGGATTTATCACAGGATGTTAAGTCGGATACAGAGGGGAAGGACAATAGATGTGTTCATGAAAATGGCCCCTGATAATTTGGCTGGGCAAATGTCCTGACCTCTTCAAAATTTCCTGGGAATCCAATAAACCGGTCTATGGGGAGCTTGTTGTGAATGAAACTGTTTCCTGGCAATTTCAGTCCGCACTTTTTAGCTTAGTTTATAAGACTGAGCTGAAATTGAGGCTGACATAGCACGTATCTACCCCCAAAGTACTCCCACCTCTTTCTTTATTCTCTGAGGGTGGACAACCTTAGGAAGAGCATGGAGGATAGGGGCAGGGAGGATGTCACCTGTGACTCAGACAGGCTGTTGGAACTAATGAAACTCTAAATGAGATGAAATAGTCCTGACACAAGTTTGTTGAGACCTAGAAGAAAACATTTTTGACTACAAATGTGATTAAGAGTAAGAATGAGATACTTCAGGAATCAATTTCCCTTGACTACAACTCATGAATGTGGACTGTAGGGCAGATATATTGGACACATCCATCTGGCTTTCCAATTTATTTTTTAGCCTGGAAGCAAAGAAGTTGGTACAAGAGCTTGGTAATAGACTTTTTGTCAGGACGGAACACTCTTTGAATTAATTTAGACAGTAAATATTTTTAAACTCTTTTAAAAGTTCTAACTTTTTTCAGTGAAAGAGTAAGGTATTGAGTTCAGTCAATGAATGTTCTATAACCCTGAAAAGAATATCTGAAAACTGATGCATACAGTAAATTACATCTGGCTGGGGAAGAATCTCCAAGGAGGCTGTCTTTATTCCCCTCTGCTGGAAGTGAAATCATTGCCCTATTCAACAGTGAAATTTTTGCCATTTTAGAACAGATTGATCACAGAGGCTCAGCATGATGACTGCATATGAAAGTCCATGTGTCCCTGGAAATAAAGGCTCAGTTCTCATTGTGCATATTTAATCTTGTCTTCTATGGCTCCAAGCGTCCCTAAAGAATCCCATTTGCTTTATCAATTTTGATATCATGTAAGTACTTTATTTTTCTTAAGACATATCCTACATCTGTTGAAATCAAATTTATCTCTGAATATGAGAGATATTTTTATATATGTAAGATCCCATAACGATCAATCAGCTTTGCAAAGTCCTAAGTAGGTCAGATTATTGACAGGTGAAATTAAAATGCATTGCATATTTCAAATTACTTAGAACTTAATGAATGAATAGCCAGATTAAATAAATTAATAAATGCATAATTACTAAACTACCAAATAGACAAAATTAAGATGTACTACATAAGTAAATAAACAAAAATCCCCAAATCTTCAAAGCAAACATCATTCATTTATTTCTTGCTGGGTTATACATTTGTTGAAGCAGTCAGTTGGTGTAACTAATATTTTTATCCTTTGTTAACCAGATTAAGAAATGTAATACACTTAGAATACTATGTAGTGCATAGGAATCATTGTATTGTACTTTACTATTATTGTTGTTTTCTATTTTCTTAGAATAAAGATAGGAAATTCCCAGTGGAAATGTGTTATTCTTTGCACAAATGCAATAAAAGGGATTTTTAAAAGCATTCTACACAAGTTATGAATAGCCAAAGAAATGGACCATTGGCAAGCTCATTACATATAATATCCACCTAAAATTTATTGATTATATTTGTTGCCAAACACTTGGTGGGTGCTTTGCTAATAGCTTCACTCAATCCTCACAGCAGCCTGTGTAATGAAGGTTTATTGGTCTCATTTTACAGGGAAGGAGTGCAAAACACAGAGAAGTGATATACACGAAAATGAAGCGACTTTATAAAGCCAATATCTTCACGCTCAAGGCCATATTTGTTATCATGATCCCTTTCACATTTCCATAGCTCAAGTGAACTCTCTCACAAAATCATTTACCAATGAATCTGTGTTTGCTCTGTTTATTACAATGCATTTCAGCAAATGTCAGTTGAACATTGACGTATCAATTAAATTAATTGCATCAGTTCCATCTAACCTATGTCAGATAAGAGGCTCAGAACTGCCAGGGACATGAAGGCTATTTTGAGATTTTGCCACCTAAGGAAGCTGAAGTAAATGAAGGTTTCTCTGAGCCTTTGGTCTCCAAAAAAATCATGAATTTTCTTTCATACCATTTTCTTCATACCGTCTATTTTTTCTCATTCTTATATCCAAAGCACTGTCGATGCATGCGTACTTCAGGTCAGTCAGTAGTTCTGTTATAGAAAAGCTTCAATGACATCTCTTGGTATATAACACTTAAGTGATTATAACTCTCTATATAAAATCCATTTGAGAGAATTTACATGAATTTTTTTAAAATTCTGAGAATTATCGAATGTCTAAACCAATTGAGAATTGACTAAGAAACAGATGTGCATACTGCTGAGGTATAAAAAATTATGTAGGATGGTCATTTCTTTTTATCTATTTTGCACAGCATAGTGTTTGTTTCTCAGAAGTGAATTTTGTGAAGACTATTAGCAAACAGATGTGTCCAGAAGCTGATGGCAGGGAACTACGAATCATGTTGCACAGGACGTGACAGACTTCCCTGGGTTCTTTATGCCTGAGGAAGAGAAGAACATGGACAAGATTGTCCAGCGTCCAAAGTTTAGAAGGATGCTTCATTTTAGCTTTGGATGGTTCAATAGGCAAATAGGGGCATAGGCAACAGTGAGGAAATTTCTTTTTATTCAGTGTAAGGAAAGTTGCCATCAATCCCAGCTCTCCATTGAAGACAGTATGAGGTCACTGTCTGGAATAATGTCATAGGAGTGTCAGATCCAAAGGATCTGGAGCAAGAGCTTGTCATACACTCTCCATTTCACCGAGAAGGGAAGAGAAGTGTGTGTCATGTTTTAGGCTTGTAAAGATGTCAGTGTCAAGGCCAGAGATCAAGTCCACTGCTGGGGTCTCAGCCTTCTCAGGACAATCCAGCCACAGTAGTGCAATATTAGGAGCCTTATCAGGCAACGTCATAGAAAAGTTACTGAATTGTAGGAACATAAAAATTGATCCTGTCTAAGAAGCGGGATGCTTCTCAGGGTCTGTGATTCCAACTTGGGCATTCTGTCATTTACTTTGTTTTCTTGAATAAATTTTCTTATTGTAAGTAAATATCAGTTGTGACCTGAGAGTACTTAAGATCTCAGAGAAGGAAAACTTTTCTCTTAATGAATGGTTCAATAAGCATTATTACAACACATCTAATAAAAAGGTCATTTTAGTCATATTCAAAATTATTTTTAAATAACAATTCTTCTCTTCTGCCTTTCCTTCCTAACTTGTACTTTTTCTCATTCTTTGTGCTCTACTAACACACAGCACAAATGGCTGGAATTCTAGTGTGGCTATTTCCAGTCATGTAACTTTTGCCACGCCTTAATTTGAGAAGTAGTTTTTATTTTGTAAAATTTGACTTAGCAGCAGCCAAGCAGAAGAGAGAAGCATTAATCAAGTAATTGCAAAAATGAATGCACAGTTATGAACTAGCTGAAGACCAGAAGCATCAGGGAAGTGTAGGGTGTATGATCATAGATGGCAGGTGTGTTGGTCCAAGTTCTCCAGGCAGACGTCAAAAACCTTGTTGGAAAAAAGTAGAAAGAGATAGTAGAAGCTAGGAGTATTGTTGTGTAGCGATCTGGATCTAATGCTTTAAGGGGTGTGCTAGGAATGTTTGTTTGGTAAGTCTCTCAGGGAGTACCCAAGTCAGAGTCACCTGCCAGAGGAGCCCCCATCTCCCTGCTGTGCCCTGTTGTTTGCTGGGAGCAGTCTCCAGGAGGAAAAGCTATCAAGTAGAGTCTCCAGTGAAAACTGTTCTCCCTGCAGTAAGGGCACTGAGAGGCACCTTCTCGTGTTGAACACAGCAACTAGTGACTAGTGTGATCAAAAATCATTTCCCTACGGAAATGAATTACTTGAGTTTGAGGAAGGAGTGGCCATAATAAGCAGAATAGTATAAGGTGGATCTGAACACTCAATTTTATGAAGTTTGAACTCTTTAAAATATTTTGAGTTCTTTAAGGGCTCTTTGTGACTCTCGGTGACAAGACAGAGACTCTGGATTAAATCAACTGTGCAACCCTTAGGGATTTGTGACCTTTAAAGAAAGGTCAGACTACTAAACACTAGTTCTTCAAGACTTGGTTCTCATCTGATAGTCAAATTTCTACAAATTACTTAATTCATCACCATCTATCTATAAAGTTAGGACCATGTCATTTATCATGTCACACATATTAGTGACTGATTGAATGAAGTATAAATTAGGGAAAGACAGTGCTTTAATTCACTTGGCAATCCATTTTTCCCCACCTGTTATAATTTCACTGAAATGACCACAAGTTAATCACACATAGAACTTTGTTCCCTTCTGGGTATAACAGCTATTTTTGAAATACCACAGATATTCAGTTAATAGGAACCAAATCATCCATCTGGCTTTGAGGGCCCTTAATGTGTCATTCATTTCTCCAAATGCATCCCTTCTGTGTCCTAGAGGGCAGGATCATTAGGCTCAATGCCATGGTCAGTACTGTCTGTAATTGGGGTCTGACTAGCTTCAGATTGAACATTTTTAGGATAATATTTTATATTTTCAGAATCAGAATATAAGACACACACACTTTATAACCACATGACTCAGGTGTCAAATAGTTGATTAAGCAGATGAAAGTCAGAAAAGTTTGTTGATTATTTCTCACTTGTTACTTAAGGATTTTCAGTATGAATTCCTAATTTGTCTGGTAGGTTTCATAATGGGAGTGAGTTTATCCCAGATGGCACGCCATGTTGTGCATAGAGGGTGATACCCACCTGTAGCAATATAATTGTACTATTATGCCCCTCATTTGAAAGACAATAAATTGCAGATCTGAAGCAGGAACTTTAGATCTTAAATCTCTTGGACAATGATCTTTGTATCTGAAAAGTAGCAACTGATTTGGTTTTGGTTGAACTGTAGGCGCCAAGGGCTGGTCTCAGCATGGATCAGTGTGGCCTGGAGATTGAAGTATCTGTACGTGGGTACTTCCTTTAGCCACACCTCCCGTCCCTTGGATCACTGTCCTGGTGATCTCTCTGTCTACTTCCTGTTCCACTGGATTCAGTCTTGCTGTAAAGTGATATTCAAAGTCTCAAAAATCTAAGCGTGTTTTTCCCTTCTTTAAAATTATGTAATAGCCAACTAGTGCCTTCTGGCTAAAGTCATCATTCCTTACCACATCATCGGCCCTTCATAATCAACATCATCTTTATTCCCCCATTTCACTTCTTGCCAGACCCCTGGTCCTGTCTCCATACCACACAAACACACCCAGCTCACCACGTATTGGACTTAGCCTTTTCCCTTCTATCTCTGGCTCTGCACCAGGTATTTCTTCCGTGACCACTCTATCTTTACCTCCTCTGCCCCTCAGCAGGGCCCATCCCAAAGCTCCCCTCAGAAACTGCTCTTCTGTCTTCTCCTTGAGATGTCCTCTTTGCTTTGACCCTTTTGCTCTGCCTTGGCCATGTGCCTGAGCATGTACTTTGTACTTGGATTGTCTGATTCCTGGGATAAATCTCATACAACCAAAATAATTCACCCATTTAGGTGTATAGATCAATGAACCATATTATAGTCACAAAGTTGGATTATCATCACTAAAATCTAATTCAAAGATTTTTTTTATCAGCCCATAAAAGTAAACCCTACATCTACTGGTAGTTACTCCTTTCCTCTCAAAAAGTACATAGGCCCTAGAAATCAGTTTAATTTCTTTCTAGGTTTACTTGCCTATTCTGAATATTTTACGTGAATGACATCATATATTGCTAGGTAAGGTTTTTTTGTTCTCACTGTTTATTCATGCTGTAGTATATATTGACACTTCATTTATTTTTATGGACAAATACTATTCCATTGTACAGATAGATGACATTTTGTTTATTCACTCATCAGCTGATAGAAACTTGGGTTATTTCTATGTTTTAGTTTTTATGGCTAATGCTGTTATGAGCATTCATGTGTATCGTTTTTGAGTTTATTTTTGCTTCCTTTGAGTTCATATTGGGAATGGAATTGTTGAATTATATGAAAAATTTATATTTACCATTTTCAAGACCATGCAAATATTGTCCCACATTGGCTACATAATGTTACATTCTACTGGCAATATACGAAGGCTCCAATTTCTCCTTATCCTCAACATTTACAATTTTCTGATTTCTGTTGTTGTTAATACTCAGTATTCCATCCTGGTGAGTTTGCAGTTTTATCTCACTGTGGTTTTAATTTACCTTTGCCTTTTGGCTAATGATGCTGAGCAAATTTTGGTGTGCTTATTAACTCCTTGTATACCTTCTTTGGAGAAACGACTGAATAAATTCTTTGTCAACTCTCCTAAGTTGTTTGACTATTACTTATTGAGTCAAAGTGTTTATTATATATTCTGAATACATGGCCATTATCAGTGGACACTATCATTTTTCCTCATTTTTATAAAATTTATTTTCACTTCAGGGGAACATTGTTGGCACAGAAGAGTTTTTAATACCAGAGAACCTTTATGATTTTTTAATTGCCTGTAATTTTGGTGCCACATTCGAGCAGCATTCACTTAACCCAAGGTCATAAAAAATCACGCCTGGTGTTTTTTGTCTTATTTGTTTTGTTTGCTAAGAATTTTTTAGTTTTGGCTGTTATATCTAGGTCCTGGATTCACTTTGAATTAATATTTGTGTATGGTATTGATTTTTTTTGTTAAATGTGAATATTCAGTTTACTCATTACTGTTGGTTCAAAAACTATTTGTTCCCTCATTGAATTTTCTTAACATCATTAATGAAAGTTGATAGGTTTCAAATGCAACTCACTTGTGGACTTTCGATTCTATTCCATCGATTAGTTTGTCTATATATGTACTCATAACACACTATCGATTGCTGCGAGTTCATGGAATGCTTGCTTGCATTTCAGGGACTCTGAGTCTAAAAACCTCGTAATTTTTCAAAAATTTTTTCAATGCTTACATCTTTGCTTTTCCTCAGCACTGGCTAAGATTTTATAGAGCTTATGTTCAACTTGTAGATCAATAATAACTCATTCTTCTGGTCCATAAACATGGAATGTCTTAAGGTTTCCCTAGTTTTTCTTCAATGTTTTGACAACATTATCTAGTTTCCAGAGTAAAAGTTTTATACTTTTGTGAAATTCATTTCTAACAATATTATTTCTGGTGCTACTGCAAATATAACTCTTATTAATTTCATTTTTAAATTGTATTGCAAAGATTTAGAAACACAATTGAGTTTTCTATATTGAGCTTGTATTTTAAACTCCATCTTGAGGGAAGATTTAGAATTCAAATGAAAAATGAACATTTAGCTTACGACCTAATACTTTTTTTCAGTGTTTCTTTTTTTAAGCTCATCCATATGTAGGATTCCATCTTCTGCACATCTAGGATCCACTTTTTTGTTATGTTCATTTCAACCTTGATGTCTTTGTTTTGCTTGCTTACTTGAACATCATTGACCTAATGTTAAGGAAGCATTTCCAAAGTTTTTCATCAGCAAGTGTATATCTGAACTGTGAATTTATTTATTTATTAGAGAAAGCTGTGCTTTATCAAGTGAAAGAAGTTTCCTTTCCCCCATTTTATTGATATGTACAAGTGCAGAATTTGAGGTTTACAATGGAGTTGAGCATTTTGTGCGCATACATTTCTTGTCAAAGTGACAAGGGCTTCCCCACTCTCCATTTGTCCCTCCCCTACCCTCCCTTCCCTCCCTTCACCCCCCCCCCAGTCCCCCTCTTTCACTTTGTCTTTCGTTTAAAGTTCCATGAGATGGTTGTGGTCTGGGTCTCTCATATCAGAGAGACCATCCGATGTTTCACCTTCTGCTTCTGACTCACTTCACTAAGCATGATATTCTCAAGTTTTTTCCATTTGTCTGTGAAAACCTCCACGTTGTTGGACCTTGCAGATGCGTAGTATTCCATTGTGTACAAGTACCACAGTTTGTGTACCCACTGGTCTGTTGATGGATATTTTCATGACTTCCATATTCTAGCTATTGTTATTTGTGCTGCTATGAACATGGGTATACATATATCTCTGTTGTATGTTGTTTTGGCCTCTTTTGGATATATTCCCAGGAGGGGTGTCACTGGATCAAAGGGGATATTTATTTCTAGTCTTTTGAGAGCTCTCTATACTGCTTTCCAGAGTGGTCGAACGATTTTACACTCCCACCAGCAGTTCAGGAGGGTTCCTTTCCCCCCACAGCCTCTCCAGCATTGATTGCTATTTGATTTGTTGATATAAGCCATTCTCTCTGGAGTGAGATGGTATCTTAGCGTTGTTTTGATTTGCATCTCTCTTATGGCTAGAGATGTTGAGCATCTTTTCATGTATCTATTGGCCCTTTGTACTTCTTCGTGAGTGAACTGCCTCTTCATTTCATTTGCCCATTTTTCAATAGGATCCTTTACTTTGGTGGGCTTTGGTGGGCTTAATTTTCTTTAGCTCCCTATGTATTCTAGTTATGAGTTTCTTATCTGAGGTGTTGGTGGTGAATAATTTTTCCCAGTCTGTTGGTTCTTTATTTACAATGTTGACAGTTTCCTCTGCTGTGCAGAAACTTTTTAATTTGACAAGATCCCATTTGTTAATAATGGGGATAATTTCTTTTGCTCTTGGTGTCTTGTCAAGAAAATCTTTGCCTACCCCTATGTCTTTTAGAAATTTGCCTACTTTGTCTTCCAGAAGGTTTAGTGTTTCATTTTTAATGTTTAGGTCTTTAATGCATTTTAATTTGATTTTGGTGCATGGTGATAGGTGTGTGACTAGATTCATTCTTCTGCATGTGGATTTCCAGTTTTTCCAGCACCGTTTGGTGAACAGGCTGTTTTTTTTTCAAGCCTACTGCAAATGTTATAGTAAATGGAGAAAAATTGAAATCATTCCCTCTCAAATCAGGAACAAGACAAGGCTGCCCACTCTCACTACTTTTATTCAACATAGTCCTTGAAACACTGGCCATAGCAATCAGACAAAAAAATGAAATAAAGGGAATCTGCATTGGAAAGGAGGAGGTCAAACTTTCCTTATTTGCAGATGATATGATTGTCTATATGAAAGACCCCAAAAACTCCACTACGAAACTCCTAGAAATAATAAAAAAATTTATCCAAGTCTCAGGATACAAAATTAACACTAAAAAATCAATAGCATTTCTATACACTAACAATGAACTTACTGAGCAAGAACTCAGAAAAACAATTCCATTCTCAATAGCTCAGCAAAAAAGTAAATACCTGGGAGTATACCTAACCAAGGATGTGAAGGACCTATATAAAGAAAACTGCAGTACATCGAAGAAAGAAGTTATAGGAGACATTAGAAAATGGAAAGGCATTTCCTGCTCTTGTATAGGCAAAATAATTATAGTCAAAACGGCTATACTACTGAAACTGATATACAGGTTCAATGTAATTCCTATCAAAATACCTACAAATTTCTTCAAAGAACTTGAAACAACAATTCTTAAATTCATATGGAACCAAAAGAGACCAAGAATAGCCAAAGCAATCCTGAGCGACAAGACCAAAGCAGGAGGCATTACAATCCCAGACATCAGGCTGTACTATAAAGCCATAGTGGTAAAAACAATTTGGTACTGACATAAAAATAGACAGATAGACCAGTGGAACAGAGTCGAGGATGCAGAAACAAACCCAAATACCTTCAACTACCTAATTTTTGACAAAGAAGTTTCCTTTTATTCCCATTGTTGTTGACAATTTTTATCACAATGAGGTGTTCAAATTTTCACAAATTTCTTCTTCAACTCTTGATATGATTATATTTATTTCATTAATATTTTCATTGTATTACTTTATTTTTCTATGTTAAACTTGCCTACTTTGACTAAATACGACTTGCTCAGTTGTCTAATCATCTAAATATGTTACTATGTTCAGTTTGCAATTATTTTATTCATGAATTTTTGCATCTATATACATAAGAAATGTTGGTTTATAGTTCACTTTGTTTTTGATAACTTTGTCTGGTTTTGGTGTCAAATTAATACTGGCTTAATCGTATGAGTTTTTTGAATAATTTGTGAAGAATTTATTTTTATTTAAATATTCGGTATGATTTACTTGTACAATGATCTGCAACTAAAGTTTCATTATTGAAAGTTACTTTTATTTTGTTTCTTTTTGCAGCAGTTGAGAATGTACCCAAGGCTTTGTATGTGCTAGACAGGTGCTTTATCACTGAGCTATATTCCAAGTGCCTGTGAGAGGTATTTTTAAGTTAATAATTTAACCCAGAAATTTTTATAGGCTTAGTTGGATTCTTTTTAAGTTAGTTAATCTTTGTTTCTTTTTTTAAAAATATGCTCATTTAAGAATTGATTCAATTTATTTAAGGTACCAATTTTTTGACATAGAGATGTTCATAGTATAATCTGTATCATTCTTTTTATTTATGTAATGTCTAGTGTGACATTCCATTTTTCATTCCTGACTTTAGTGATGTAGTTCTTCTATATTTTGGGGGAAGCGGAGGGCCCTGGAAAATGTCAGCCTAGTTAATGTTTCTCCATGTTGTTGATACTTTCAGAGACCAAGTCTTGCTGACTTGTTGATTTTATTTATGATTTTCGTATTCTTTATTTTGTTTAATCCCACTTTAATCTTTGTCACTTCTTTTTACAGTTTGCCTTCAGTTTGAATTTGGTTTATTGTTTGGTAAAGTAGAGGTTAACTTCTTTCTCTTTTCTTGCTTATGAACATAGGCATCTACAGCTCTGAATTTCCCTTTAAGAAGTGTGCTACATGCCATTAATTTTGGTAAGTTAGATTTACATTATTGATCATCTCCAAATATTTTCTAATTTCACTCCTGTCTTTTTCTTTGGCTTGTCATTCAAAATTTGTTGTTCAATTTCTAGATATTTATGAATTTGGCGAATTTCCATTTGGTAATTATGGCTAATTTCAGTGAAGTTTTAATTTCTACAGCTCTGCTTTGGACCTGAGGGTGAGAACAGAGGCTCCTTCCTCCCAGGCTGGCTTCCCCTGCGGAGTAGGGTGCTAAAGGACTGTCAGGCTCTGTCTTATTCACTTATTTATCTCAGTATAAAGACTCTGCCCGGAGGGTGAGTTGAAAGTAAGACGACCAAGGCCAAGTATGTTCAGCCTTCTGCGTTTATTGCTGGATGAGGCAGGAAGTGGAAGACTCAGACCTGTAGGCTGTTTCTGCCCAAAGATAGATCCCGAGTCATGTTGCTGCGGGAGGAGCCCGGATGCTGCTGTCCTGAACCTCCCAGCAGAAACTGTAGCTCAGACTTCAGAGTGTGGGGTGGGAGCAGAGTCCCTTGGTCTTTCTGCCTGCAACAGTGCTTCTAGCATACTGAGATGGCAACAGCATGGGAGAAAGGTCATAGCTCAGAAGCTACTTTCATTGTTCTTACTCTAATCTAGTAGTTTTTCTTGATAGACGTTTCTCCGTTAGTGGTATATTCTTAGACAAATCCTAGATAATTTAAATATGATTTTGTAATTTACCCAGCCCTCGTTGGTTCCCCGGGCAGTGCAGCCACAGCTCCCCCCACCACCTTTCTGCAAGTCACTCCCTGCATGCCCTTTAAAACGCGTTTCTGTCTGTTGTCGGTCGTTGTTTGCGGCTGTGTTGCTCTCCACTGTAAGACTCTGGCGTCCCTGGGCTCGGCACCTGTCCTATTCTTCGTTGCATTGCCCACACCCAGTCGGTCACAAGGCTCAGCACAGATGCTGAATACAGCAGAGCTGCAGAGCGCCGCTGTGCAAGGAACTGGGCGGCTTCCCAGAGGTCACGCGGTGCTGCAAGAGAGGGTCTGCACTGGATGAGAAGGAGCAGCTTGATGAGCGCCAGTGTATACAAACGTGCCTGCTGAAATGTGGTGGAGAATATGTGTTGAGTCAGAACGTCCGATTTGTTGAAGTCCTCCCATACATTTGAACTTCCCAAGTGACTAGAACATTGTCAATCAGGAAAACTTAGGCAGAAAATAATATTCATGAATAGCATTCCATAAATAAACAAAAAGGCACAACGTCAATGACCTCACTGCTTTTCACCCAGGTTCAGCCTTTGTTTGTCCTCCAACAACCCCCAAAGCCTGGCGTAAACTAGAGAGGAACAGAGAAATAAGAGCTGTACCCTTTCCTCACACAAAGCACAACCACAGGGCCTTTTGGATCTTAGAACATATTTGAAGCCACATTTTTTAAAAAAAAAAATCTCTTTGAAATCGTCCTGCCAGAGTCCTTATGTTATCACGAGTCTAGATACTGACAGACAGGACTCAAACAACAGGACGTGGGTTGCCTGATGGCATAGCCGAAAGGCAGATTTGAAGGCCTACGGGGAAAATACACCCATAAAGACTCTCTGCCAACGTTTCTCCCAGGTGCGCTGTGGCTTGTGCTGACAGCCAGAAAGCAGACAGCCCCAGTGGCTGCCACAGCGGATTGTCCTGGGCTACCACTCTTACTGCTTCCACAGACTCCCACAGCACTTTGCTGGTTCCCCTTGTCAATTTGCATTGTCTCTAATTCTAATTATCTTCGGCAGCTTCTAGTAGGAGGTAAAGAATGAAAGAAAAGGCTTCGTGTTATCCTTGAGCTAAAATTCCCATTTCTACTAATTACTAGCTATCAGGTCCTAGAAATGACGGGGGACATCACTAAGCTCTGGTCTTTTTATCTGAAAATAGCGATACCTGTTATTAAACTTTCTCTCCTCATCTGAAAATGAGGATATTTGCTTCATAGAATGGCTGTAAAGATTGGATGAGGTCTTAACTAACCAATGACCATGAAGAGTTTGCATAGACATAGATCAGCATTTAAAATTATTAATATATATATATATATATATATATATATATATATATATATAGCTTCTACAGTCATATGAATTCATAACTATTGTGTGGAATAATAATAAATGACAATCACTCAAGCTTGATCCGTATGTAAGTGATAGTTTGACTCCCAATATGAGGTAATATATATTGTGAAATACTTGTGGAACATACATTGCACTCCCAAAACAATGATTAACACACTGTGTTTATGAGTTCAGCTTTCCTTATGAATATATATGTGCATATTATATCTCTGGGAGGAATTCTGTGGTGACTACCGAACCTTGTCTCCAGTGCATATGGAATTTGTATTATGATAATAAGCTGGTCCAGCTTGAGTAATAGAAATGTGACCAAATTTTTTACTTTTCCCAGAAAACCAAAAAGCACATTGAATATAGCAGGTGCAAAATATGAGTAATCACGTGCTTGCACCTCCAGATGGTGAGATTCTCTGGAGGTGGCTTGGAGATTTTCATATCTGTATTTCTATTATTTTGCAATTGTCTGTTTAAAATACCTTTAAAAATGATTGGAAAGGAGGAAGAAGAGAAAGAGAAAGAATGAAGGAAGAAAGGAAGAAATAAAGGAATGAAAGAAAAGAAGGAAAGAAAGAAAGGAAGGAAGGAAGGAGGAGGGAAGGAAAAAGAGAAAGGAAAGGCCAGTTTCTTGGGTCATCTTCACACTCAACAACTCCTTAAAGATCCTCTTGCCTTCAGTCCCCTAATCCCAAGCTAAAACCACTACAGAACTTTCCCACCCCATGGCTAATTTCTCAGTATCCAGCTTTCTGTTAATATTTTTAATTATATTATTGATGCCTATGAGTGATTTAATTAAATTGATTTGTGGATAAAATTATCCTGTGAGTAGTACTTATTTACTTTAGACAATAAATATATTCATTAAGTCAAAAGAGATCATTTGTGTGGAGATATCTAATATCTTAACAGGATATCGGCAAGTTTTTTTCTAAGAGTCCGAAGCGTGATTTCTGGTCCCGGAGTCCTCTCCTGTGTGCTTGGCTATGGTGAGACTTTTACCCCCAGTTATGGTCCTATTAACTAACACACAAAGTAGTAATAATCATAAGGAAGCAATTAAATAGGATAAACTTGGAAAAACTATTATGTTTTTTATAATAAATTATTCATTATCACTTAATTGAATCATAGCCTCCCTACCTTTTCTTCCCTCTTCTGCCCACGTATTTTCCACCCAATAGTTACTACTGGACAAATTTGCATCTTTCCTATAGTCTTATGAGTTAGACATATACTGGACATGAAATTGTTTCCTTTTGAGAAAATAGTAACAATAAGCAATCTTTATAAATCAGCTGATGCTTTGGTCCAGGATTTTAAATAATTCATGAATTTTCCTCATTTATATGGAAGTAGCAGGCTGACTGAATCCTGACAGAAATGGGCTTCTCTTGAGAGCTATATTTCATTAGTAGTTTTTCATTAAAAGAGTAAAAATAAACATAAATACAGAACTTAGAAACTGAGCACAATGAATCGTAGGAAGCCATATCCTTATAGAACAAGCCCTTGTCACCTTGACAAGATACGTATGTGCACAAAACGCTCAACTCCATTGTAAACCTTAATTTCTGCACTTGTACATATCAATAAAATGGGAAAAAAAGATGCAGAAAATATTCTTTATTCTAAAATAAATAATTCCAATCCATTCCGATTTAAAACTAACCATTTATTTCTGTTAAAAATTATGAGAATGAGTTTTATTTTTGAGTATTGTAGCTTGGTTGTAAGCACTTCAAGTATGGATTATCTGTGATTTGCAAGATTTGTTAGGATATCATCTAAATCCACCCAAACTTCAGATACTTTCCTCCTTGCTGTATACAAGGAACTTTAATACATTTTCTAAGTCTTACTAAAGGTGATCACAGGCTTTTATTTTTGATAAATAATGTTTCAGGCACCAAATGTTATACGAAGATAAATGAAAAATCGCTACTGTTACATAGCAGTGAGGAAAGATGGCATTTTACTCTGCCGATGTTGACTTATACTCAGTGTTTGTAGGCGGAAACCAGCTGGATGTCTTTGGATTCTCTTTTTTGCCACAGGCTCAGCATCAGAAAAATGAAGCAAAAGTGGAGTTTAAAGGAACATCAAGTGCCTGCTTAGTCTCTCATTATGGAATTTGTAAACTTAGATGTTTTTCCTAAAATAAATGAATTGTTTCTTCAGAAAATACTTGCTACAATATTTCAAACCTAATAGAAAATACAATAAAATTAGAGAAGGAATTTTAAAAAGTAAAAAAGTCTCTAATATAGTCCATTCAGTTCAGATACAAATAATATCTGGTATTTGTCCCAAATGTGGAAAAGACTTGAGAGGTTTTTGTGCAAACTAATTCCATAAGACCAGAACAATTTTGATGGCAGCACTAAATAAAAGTGATATGAAAATCAAAATTTATATTAGTTTGTTTATATATACAGATGTAAAAAATTAAATAACATATATTCAATGGTATACATGGCTATATTTTAATGTACAAGTCTACATTGGCAAACAAGTTTACCATGAAATTCAGGTAGCTTAAGCAAATGTAGTTTATTAAGTCATTAATTATATTATGAAAGTAAGTGAAATATATAATTATCTTAAAAATATGAAGGAAATTATTTTGTTAAAGTCATCATTTTCTATTAGAAAATTAACTCTTATTCTAGGCCTAAGGGAAAAAAAAAACCCAAAGAATTCAAAGAAGTATGCTTTAGTAGAGGAACAAAGACTTTAGTGTATAATATGTTTGTAATTATTTGTTAGGCTACAGACCCAAAGTGATCCCATAGAGCACAAGACATTTTAGTTTCATGGTGCCCATTCCTGGGTACCACACAGAGGCACAGGGACTCCATCTTCAGAAACAAGGCAAACAGCGTGGCCCTTGGCTCCATGACACCAGGAAGTGACACGTTCCTTAAAGACTCCCCCACCTTGAGTGGGACCTGGTTTAAATTAAAAACTTACCTCTTCAGTTTCCTTCCCAAGGTCCTTGTAGATTGAGGCCTGGAAAGAATGCTAGAAAAGCTAGGTAGATGTTTTTGAATTCCAAAGTAGCTTCTAACTAAAAAGATTGCTAAGTGTCATAATTAAACTAGCTCCCTGCACCCAACACTAACTCCTGTGGCATAAAAAAGTGATAAATGTTTACTCAGGGCAGATGCCTTCATGGAGCTGTGGCCTACTCTTTTAGACCTGTAATTCCCTCTATATCTGAGCAGATGTCTTCACAGTGATGTCCACTTATCTCTCTTGAGGGCACAGGCCTTGGTCCAAACTTCCACACCAAGCAGATAACTTCGTAGCAATACTCACTGTTTCACCTGAAGTGTAACTCTTTTATTCACTGTACAATGAATTCTACCTGTGTTTCTATGTGCCTTTGACATGTCATGACTGGATTCCTTTATCAAGGGCAGAAGAACTGAGGAAAGTGAGGGGCCAGTTTCTTGCTGCATGGGAACCAGCCTCTTAGGAGCAGTAAAACCTTAAGTAAGGAACAGAAACTTTTTATAAATTGATAAGGTGTACTTATATAAAATATATAAAAGTGAAAAAATATGATAAGCATTGTTGTCATATTTAAGAATAGGACAGGATAGTCTATTTGTATACCTAATTATTAACCTGGTTCTCAGGGGTTAGTCTTGCACACCAAGCCTTAACAAAACTAAATTGTACAGAATAGAAACAAAATAGTAAGATTCTCATTATTATTTGGAATAATCTAAAATCCAATTAAAATCAATAACTTTTTATAGATGTATAACATTCACAATTAATCAATAAAATACCTTTTTGTGGAACTGTGTGACCAATAAAATATATTTCAATTTTTGACAATAAAAAATTACAAATTCACAGGCAAAAAACTTAAGCCGTATGTAAAGATTTTCTAAGTGTGCAAATTTTATTTTAAAAAATAATATGAAATCAAACATGTATGCCACTTATTCAATTTGTAAAAATATCAAAATTTTCAGATTAGTCTTAATTATAGTCAAAACCCTCAGAGGATTTTCATAATGCAATTTCGTATGTTTGGTTCATAGTTTTTTGAAGAGAAAAATTTATGAATAATACAAATAATATTTTAAAAATAAAAACACACTTAAAATTAAAATTTTAAGACTATATATTGTTTTAAAAGATCAAAATTTAGTGAAAATAACAAAAAATGAAGAGGGATTGATACATCCATGCTGTTGTTGTATATTTGATAATTTTGACATTTTAAATCAAGAGAAAAAAATAATTACTCAAAAAAATCTAACAATCAGTTGTGCTTTAGGGAAAATAAATTTAGATATTTATGTCATACCATACTCCGGAAATACATTTCAGATAAATTTAATGGATAAATATAAAATACAAAAGAATTAAAATTAATAATTCAAATGGGAAAGTACCTTAAATAATATAAAAATGTTATCCAGTTTGCAAATAACCAACAATTCTGACTGTATGTCATGAGATATTGTAAACAAAATTAAAAATCAATGAACTGAGAAAATATGCCACATTCACACACAGAGTCATGCCTCACTCCCACTATTTGCTGTGAGAAAGGCATCATTAGGTGATTCTGTCGTTGTGCAGAGCACACTTGCACAAACCTGGGTGGGCATGGTAATCCCGGATGTGCCTCTGCTTCTATTAAGTGACCCAGTACATGTGGGCCACAGGATGTTGGTACCCAACTCAACAGCCTGCTGTGAATCGCTACCTCTTCCTCTCTCTCTCTCTCTCTCTCTCTCTCTCTCTCTCTCTCTCTTTTCTTCTTCTTCTTCTTCTTCTTCCTCTCTCCTCTCTCATCTTTCCATATTTCGTATTTCTCCTCTCTCTCTATCTCTCCCTCTGGCCTCGCACTAGTAGAGTGTACCAAACCTTTTATATAAGTAAAGTACATGCTAAAATAATGATAAAA
Source organism: Ctenodactylus gundi (assembly GCA_004027205.1). NCBI lineage: Eukaryota > Metazoa > Chordata > Mammalia > Rodentia > Ctenodactylidae > Ctenodactylus > Ctenodactylus gundi. Next base: position 5,370 of record PVKB01001841.1, on the reverse strand, counting down.
AGGCACAGTTTAGCAAATTACATAATCAGTACAATAGTCACAGAACACCATTATTAAATGTCATATGTGACATGCAATACCTTCCTATAGCCACCAGCATGGTCAGTTTGTTGCCATCAGTTTCATCACAGACAAGTGAGTAATGTGTTGTGCTGCGACATTATGACTGGAATTCTATCACTAGGCAATCAGCGTTTCCACCTCTATTGTAATCTGAGGGTGCACTGTCATATGTGTGCTCCAATTTTGACTGAAATTGATCCAGTGGAAAAATTAATCCGATTTATGTAAAATAGATGACTAATAAGAAAGAAAATGAAAATGTCTCATAAACATATGAACCCATCATCATGATCATTACTATTTTCAAATGCAATTTAAAGCATAATGGGATGGTGCTTTTCCTCCACCAGATTGATAACACTTTAAATTATTGATAATATCCGGTGTTGTCAAGGAAATGAGAAAACAGACAGTCCAGTAGGCCACTGATAAGAGCATGAACTAGGATGTCCTCTGGAATGTAATTGGTCATGTCTATCAAAGAGTAGAATAAAAATGTTAGGAAGAAACATATATATATATATATATATATATATATATCAAAACATTATATTGCTTGCCATGATATATATATATATATATATATATATATATATATATATATATATACACACACACATACTAGTGAAAATTAAAAATAAAATTAAAAAATTAAATGTGGTTGTGCAAAAAATAAGGATAAAGACAAATACATACTTGGATAGCAGAATATTGTGGTACGTCCATTTTCTATACTGATGCTAGTAAGTGGGTCATAAACAGTAACGTGAGGAGAGTAGGCTGCAGAGAGTAAGTGGAGAGTAAGCCGTATGGAGAGAAAGAGAAAAGCAATCCAAAGGTGGTAACATGTTTGTATGCAATATAAATTGAGAAATGTATTGAAAGTTTTCACATCCAAGTGCTCTTTGGGGAGAGATTCTGAGTGGAGAACTTGACCTCTTATAATTCTCTGTTACTTATATCTTTATAATAACATGCATTCATTTTTATGATTGAAATAAAAATGAAAAGAAACAATTAGAAACATTCCGAGAGAAGATATAGTCAATATTTTTCAAATTTCCTGTAGTAAAAAGGCTGATGCTGTCTCAAAGCACTGAGCAGCAAGAACGAAGAGTAGCAACAACCATTTTACACATTAATATACTAAAAGGTTTAACAAAAGGTAGACTAGCTTTCATTGTGTTCCACAAGACAGTTTGTAAATTCAGTATACATATAGCATAGCTAACAAATCAAACACAGTAAAATGCATGTGTCGGTGGCAAACCCTCGCTAAGAAAGATAATGCAACTAATGAGAGTCAGTGGCTGTGAACTGCTCCTCTCAGCAAGAGGGCTCAGAAGTGGAGGGGAGAGATGATTGTTTCATTGGTTCTGTGGGATTAGCACACTTAAGCCTGCTGCAAAATAGAATGTCAAAGAAAATATGTTTTGTTTAGTCCAGAATTTTTTTTAACCAAACAAGTTAAGTTTCCTCTTGGTGGTCATAATTCTCGGGACAAAAACTGATTTGACATTCAAGAAGGGGGAAAAAAAATACTGCAGCTTGAAAAGAAAATGAAATTCATTTTAGGTAGGAAGAAAGCAGCAGGCCGAGGGCCAGCCTCATAACTCAGCAGGTGTCAGGCCAGACTCTCCCCTCAAGTGCTTTCCTATAAATCAGGAGGAACACAGCGATTTTTACTAAATGCCTCAAGAAGAAAAATTACTTTCTTTAAAACAGTGCTGGGAGAAGCTTTAAAAACAAGGGCTGGAGTTTCAGTGCAAGAGATAGGCTGACAGAAATGACTTCAAACATAAATCTAAGCTAGGGTGACAGACTGTTGTTGTGGACCTCTTGGAGTTTTAGTGTTTTAAGACTCCTCTGACAGTTTTTCTGTCCATTTCTTCTACTAGTTGAGAAAACTAATGGTTTGTCAGCTAAAATGAGTTGCCCATGGGCACGCTACTAGATTGTAGTAGTTATTGCGTATTTGTTTTCCAAGTTTTTATATCGCTAATGAATTTTTAAGCATTAAGAGCACAGCTATGCAAACAAAAAGACTAGAATTTTTTGGTGAATTTGTATATGATCTTATTTATTCATCAGTAGCGCTCACATGAGATGCACCCTGTGTCAGACAGGGACATATTTCCCAGTTCTTTTTTCTTCTACTAACCAAAATAAAATGCCACCAGTGGGGTATCTGAAGTTCTATCCTGCGTAAGCAGTTTGAAGTACTATGAGTATATCCAGCTTTATGATACATTATTATGACAATTTGCTCCTTTCATTCTAATTCTTGGCTATGTTTTCCAAATATCTTGAAAAATAGAGGCAGAGGAATTAAAATACAATGATAAGTTTTCTGAATATTGCATTTATCTAGTTTAGGAAATTATACAGAAAAAGCCCATATGTTTGTTAATATGAATGATGGAAGAGACTTAAAAAGTTTTTGGCTGCTGCTAAGCCATCCTCTAAGGTTTGCCAGCAGAATCAAGCACCAGTGACGTTTCAGTATTATTTTCTCATTTTAAATGCTTGTAGTCAGGTTGTTTCCTTTTAGTATTATTTTCTTACTTTAAATGTCTGTAGTCAAGAGAGAGAGATCAGACCAGGAACCCTAGGTGAAAAATGATACGGCAACCAATCTAACAAAAGATAATAATGACTTTAGCCTGGGCGGAAGTGCTGGAGCGGATGAGCCTAGTCAGGGAGTGGATATAGTTTTCTCGTGACCCACTTGAGCTGATGGGTTGGAGAATGACTAGGGGGAAAAAAGAGAGAAGAGTGAATCAAAAGTGACTCCTGAGAGTTTTCAACCGAGTGCCCGACCGGTGCGCAGCGATCTCCTAACACGAGGACGTGTGTGGAAGCAGGGATGGGGGGACTTACTTCGGGGTACAGTTGAGGAAATGCTGGTTTTCAAATGCCTGCCCGATCTTCCCATGAGGATTTGTAGCAGCCGTTGCATATCCTGCACACAAAATGAGTTTAGGCAAGAAGCTGGGGCAGGAGAATGAAGCGTAGGAGATAGCAGTGCGCAGACGGGCATAATGCGGGAGACCGGGCAGCACCCATGGCCAAAGTGGGAACGAGGCTCGTGGAGTCCTTGTGCTGACTTCCTGGAAAAGGCCGTGTTCCCTTGTGAACGACGAAAGTTTCAGTGGACTAGCCCCTTCTTATAGCTGCCGCTCTTGGCAAGCTCCAGCAGCTGTTGCTTCCCCTTCTCCCGTCCAGGTTGGGGGAGGCTATCGCCCCCTAGTCCTAACCTGGAGGTAGTGTTTCCCAGTCCCTCAGTGATCTGATCACACTTTTAAGTGAACCGTCCCTAACTTTGTCCGGTTCTCCTTTGTGTGTGTGCCGTCTTCTTCTGACAGACTTACAGGGGCCAAAATGTAAATGTCATGAAGATAAGGAGCAGGCAGCAGATCGGAAACTATGAAACTCAGAAGAGAATGATGTCACCGAGTGTTCCCAGAAGAGAGGAATGAACTCTGTTAAGTGGTACTGGCTAATAAAGCCGAATGAGAACCATAAATAATTTCTAGACTTATCAACATAGAGGTAATTTTTCCAAACATTGTAGTGGAATGAGAAGGCGATAGAGACAAATTCAGAGATGGATTTATCACCTACTTGTCATCTGCCCCTCACTCTATCTGGCTTCCTGTCCTTCCATTCATCACTATTAGGAGCACCCCTACCATGTTGTGAAAAGCCAGAGGGTCCTAATGGCTGAAAAGTTAGGGCTACCTGACCTTGAATTTTGACCTTCAAAATTTTCAGCTATGTAAATCTCCTTAATTTGACAAAACACCAAGCTGCAGGTATTTGTTTATAGCAATAAAAATAGACTAATAAATTTATCAAACTGCAGTTATGAAAATTTTATCTTGTAGGTTTGTCTTCTCTTAACTAGTTGGAAGTGTCTTCAGGGCTAAATACAATACCTAGCTTATACCAAATGGTTAGTAGCGGGTTGCACGAAGGAATCATGACTGAATGACTGTCGCTTGCGTAAGAACATCTTATTGTTGCCCCCAAAGAGTGCATTCATATATATCACCTTTGTTGTCTTGAGACTTTAAAAGACTGACAATTCACTAGCAAAAGGATGCATAGAACACTGGAAAACTTCCCAAAAGTTGTTAGGGGAAGTTCTTATAATCTGAAAAAGAAAAATAATTGAAAGTACATCTTAAACATAATGCCGAGGACCACAATGTACCCGATTTTGAATTTCTGGTAAGATGCAATTTTCTTTTCTTTTTTTTTTTCTTTATTGGTGGCTTAGAGAATAACAACTCAAGAATGACTTTGACAGTTTGTGGAAATTGAATCGCTTTGTCCCTGCTTTAAAGACTCCCTTAATTGTACCTACTCCTGAAGTACAGATTTCTTATTCAGACAGAAACAAATGAACCTTTAGCTCTTGCAATCCTAATACAGCACTGTGAATTCAATTGCTATTACCATTTCTCATACCATTGCTTTTCCATTAGCTACTGCATGTGGAGAGCTCCTATAGTTTTGGTGTTAGGTATTCATGTCCAAGAATTACTCCCAAAGAAATTCTGTGAGAGTCACCACAGCTCGTCAGGCAGCAGGTGACAAATGATGCCACAATGAAATGACTGTTCATCATAGGAATAGTTACATCAAGGTGTTTCCACTCTGCCCTTAAATGTACACAGAATTAAACCTCTCCTTACTCCCTCCAAAGCGACCACTATAGGACTAGCTACTACCATGCCATGCTGAGTTTAATGTAATCATTTTTTCTTCTTTCCTGGCTTTACCTGCAACTCTATTCAGAGCAGTCATAATGCTTGTCTTAAAACATGAACCACACCAAGTAACTCTTCGGATCAGAAGTTTCTGACAGCACTTCCCTGCTTCATTTCAAATAAGCCAGTGACCTGTTTCTACCACAAGTTCTTCGTAAAGCTGTGTCCTCTCATTCAGTAGTTTTCCTTCCACCTCTTTCTTGTGTAATGTTACATCCCCAAGTGCAGGTTTAAGCCTCACCTTTCAATAAGGTCATCACTGACCTCATTACTTAAGACATCCTGTCCCTCCACCAGCCCCTATGGCTTGCAGTTTTCTTGGCTCTGCTGTGCTTTTGCTAGTATTTGTGGCACGTGTTGCCTTCTAAAACACAAGATAACATGTTCACACATTGAACCAATTGGTTTGTAGTTCTTGTGTTAAATCTAAGGGGACTCTACCACTGAGCTAGGCCACAGTTCTGCATTTTTTATTTATTTTCTTTTTTTTTTCTTTTCTTTTCTTTTTTTTTTTTTTTTTTTTTTTTTTTTT